>OX457018.1:2500-5000 GCA_949752705.1 Callimorpha dominula | reverse complement strand
TTAGGTTAGGTTAGGTTAGGTTAGGTTAGGTTAGGTTAGGTTAGGTTAGGTTAGGTTAGGTTAGGTTAGGTTAGGTTAGGTTAGGTTAGGTTAGGTTAGGTTAGGTTAGGTTAGGTTAGGTTAGGTTAGGTTAGGTTAGGTTAGGTTAGGTTAGGTTAGGTTAGGTTAGGTTAGGTTAGGTTAGGTTAGGTTAGGTTAGGTTAGGTTAGGTTAGGTTAGGTTAGGTTAGGTTAGGTTAGGTTAGGTTAGGTTAGGTTAGGTTAGGTTAGGTTAGGTTAGGTTAGGTTAGGTTAGGTTAGGTTAGGTTAGGTTAGGTTAGGTTAGGTTAGGTTAGGTTAGGTTAGGTTAGGTTAGGTTAGGTTAGGTTAGGTTAGGTTAGGTTAGGTTAGGTTAGGTTAGGTTAGGTTAGGTTAGGTTAGGTTAGGTTAGGTTAGGTTAGGTTAGGTTAGGTTAGGTTAGGTTAGGTTAGGTTAGGTTAGGTTAGGTTAGGTTAGGTTAGGTTAGGTTAGGTTAGGTTAGGTTAGGTTAGGTTAGGTTAGGTTAGGTTAGGTTAGGTTAGGTTAGGTTAGGTTAGGTTAGGTTAGGTTAGGTTAGGTTAGGTTAGGTTAGGTTAGGTTAGGTTAGGTTAGGTTAGGTTAGGTTAGGTTAGGTTAGGTTAGGTTAGGTTAGGTTAGGTTAGGTTAGGTTAGGTTAGGTTAGGTTAGGTTAGGTTAGGTTAGGTTAGGTTAGGTTAGGTTAGGTTAGGTTAGGTTAGGTTAGGTTAGGTTAGGTTAGGTTAGGTTAGGTTAGGTTAGGTTAGGTTAGGTTAGGTTAGGTTAGGTTAGGTTAGGTTAGGTTAGGTTAGGTTAGGTTAGGTTAGGTTAGGTTAGGTTAGGTTAGGTTAGGTTAGGTTAGGTTAGGTTAGGTTAGGTTAGGTTAGGTTAGGTTAGGTTAGGTTAGGTTAGGTTAGGTTAGGTTAGGTTAGGTTAGGTTAGGTTAGGTTAGGTTAGGTTAGGTTAGGTTAGGTTAGGTTAGGTTAGGTTAGGTTAGGTTAGGTTAGGTTAGGTTAGGTTAGGTTAGGTTAGGTTAGGTTAGGTTAGGTTAGGTTAGGTTAGGTTAGGTTAGGTTAGGTTAGGTTAGGTTAGGTTAGGTTAGGTTAGGTTAGGTTAGGTTAGGTTAGGTTAGGTTAGGTTAGGTTAGGTTAGGTTAGGTTAGGTTAGGTTAGGTTAGGTTAGGTTAGGTTAGGTTAGGTTAGGTTAGGTTAGGTTAGGTTAGGTTAGGTTAGGTTAGGTTAGGTTAGGTTAGGTTAGGTTAGGTTAGGTTAGGTTAGGTTAGGTTAGGTTAGGTTAGGTTAGGTTAGGTTAGGTTAGGTTAGGTTAGGTTAGGTTAGGTTAGGTTAGGTTAGGTTAGGTTAGGTTAGGTTAGGTTAGGTTAGGTTAGGTTAGGTTAGGTTAGGTTAGGTTAGGTTAGGTTAGGTTAGGTTAGGTTAGGTTAGGTTAGGTTAGGTTAGGTTAGGTTAGGTTAGGTTAGGTTAGGTTAGGTTAGGTTAGGTTAGGTTAGGTTAGGTTAGGTTAGGTTAGGTTAGGTTAGGTTAGGTTAGGTTAGGTTAGGTTAGGTTAGGTTAGGTTAGGTTAGGTTAGGTTAGGTTAGGTTAGGTTAGGTTAGGTTAGGTTAGGTTAGGTTAGGTTAGGTTAGGTTAGGTTAGGTTAGGTTAGGTTAGGTTAGGTTAGGTTAGGTTAGGTTAGGTTAGGTTAGGTTAGGTTAGGTTAGGTTAGGTTAGGTTAGGTTAGGTTAGGTTAGGTTAGGTTAGGTTAGGTTAGGTTAGGTTAGGTTAGGTTAGGTTAGGTTAGGTTAGGTTAGGTTAGGTTAGGTTAGGTTAGGTTAGGTTAGGTTAGGTTAGGTTAGGTTAGGTTAGGTTAGGTTAGGTTAGGTTAGGTTAGGTTAGGTTAGGTTAGGTTAGGTTAGGTTAGGTTAGGTTAGGTTAGGTTAGGTTAGGTTAGGTTAGGTTAGGTTAGGTTAGGTTAGGTTAGGTTAGGTTAGGTTAGGTTAGGTTAGGTTAGGTTAGGTTAGGTTAGGTTAGGTTAGGTTAGGTTAGGTTAGGTTAGGTTAGGTTAGGTTAGGTTAGGTTAGGTTAGGTTAGGTTAGGTTAGGTTAGGTTAGGTTAGGTTAGGTTAGGTTAGGTTAGGTTAGGTTAGGTTAGGTTAGGTTAGGTTAGGTTAGGTTAGGTTAGGTTAGGTTAGGTTAGGTTAGGTTAGGTTAGGTTAGGTTAGGTTAGGTTAGGTTAGGTTAGGTTAGGTTAGGTTAGGTTAGGTTAGGTTAGGTTAGGTTAGGTTAGGTTAGGTTAGGTTAGGTTAGGTTAGGTTAGGTTAGGTTAGGTTAGGTTAGGTTAGGTTAGGTTAGGTTAGGTTAGGTTAGGTTAGGTTAGGTTAGGTTAGGTTAGGTTAGGTTAGGTTAGGTTAGGTTAGGTTAGGTTAGGTTAGGTTAGGTTAGGTTAGGTTAGGTTAGGTTAGGTTAGGTTAGG